>JAXQQM020081312.1:0-16969 GCA_034641835.2 Pinus albicaulis
ACCATTACACCTGCACATGACGACAAAATGATTAATGAAATATTGCGTTTCTTGGTTTAACTGCAACAGAGGCTCAGCGGAGGTGAATATGCATGCGAGAGGAGGGTTTCATGGCAGAACAGGGAAGAACCAGGGTTTAAAATTTGAATTATGGCGCGAAATGAGGGAGAGTGGTTTTGCGGAATACTGCGAGTTGTTATCGCATTCGATTCGGGTGCTAAGTGGTTCTGGATGAATCGAGCGCGATCTAATGATATTGCACCTCTTGGAATTCTCGATACCACTGGTATTGCGTGACTTTGGACTGTTAAACTCTGGATAGAGATATTATGCGACAGGCGATGCACACCATCGGATGAGGGGGAGGAGATCCGACGGTGCAGGTCGGGCGCGATGAACAAGTTGCACGGTGGGAGTTTGAAGTGGGGGACAGGTGTCATGCAACGGTTGGAGGGGAGGTTGAATAGTGGGATGTGGGACCGGTAGGTGACATCACAATGTTTTTCGTGTAGCGGGGGGGTCGATCAGTGGTGAGAAAGGTTTGGGTAAATGCGGGCCGTCGGATGAGATGAATCGACAGTGAGGAAAGATGGATAGGAATGCTTGGGCGATCGGAAGAAAGGGCTTATTGCATTGGCGGGGTAATAAAGGAATGGGGGAGGAAACGAGATAACACCGATGTGATGGGGGCTTTAGGATAGGGTCTGGAGTATGGTCACATGGCGGGGCAAGGTAACCAGGGGCTGATGGAAGGAGGGGGCTTATCGCATCGGCATATCGCCGTAGAGGGGAAAAGAAAAAGGGGAAGGGATAAGCTGATGGAGCGAATGGAGTTGCCGACACAAATATTAAATGCCGATGCGATATAATGGCGTCGATGCGATAAGCGCTGACCTTTGATCTAGGGAGGTGGATGAATGGCTGAGACTTATCCTGGAGATCGCGTCTGTAAATCACAGTTTTGAAGAAAAAAAAGTAGAAGCATGGGAAACTTGGAAAATGCCGATATGCGATTGCGATAGGCGCTTAGGGTCCTTAGCGCGTGGTTTCGGCCGCGGTTTTATGGCAAAAAAGAGGAAGGGTGCTTAACTCGAGGGGCCTTAAAACCTTAAAGGGGCGTAAAATCTTTTTAAAGGCTTTTAATGGGTTTTTAAGCCTTTTTTGAGGTTCCGGGTAAGGCAAAAAGGCTCTTTGAAACCAAATAAAGCAGCTAAATGGTTTTAAAGGGGATTTTTTAGGGGAATGGAGGGTAAATGAAGGGGGGGAAAAGGGGTTTTAGAAGAGAAACAAGTGATATGGGGGAAGGAAATGATGGAAAACGGGCTTCTGCAAAAAACAGTCTTCTATAGGGAATAATCGTTTGGGAACAATAATTAGGGAACAATAGTTGCTTCAAGAAGTTACATATTTTGCATGAAATTTGTTTCTTGAAGCCCAAAAGACCCATTTTTAGCCATCTTTGCATATGCCAAAATTATGGATGGCTAACAGTGGCTCCAACTTGGGGATGGCAGCTCCTTGGAGGTGTCAAGAACCTCAGAAATTTGTCTATGAAATGTAGACCTGTGCTTCATCCATTGACAACCTGCTTATTCTTTGATCATGCTGCTTTAAAAGATGATCAGAAATATATCAAACAGAATGGTCTATTCCCCAAAAAACTACCTACACAGCCTACTTTCCTAACATTTTTCTTCAGCAGGGTGCACTTGGACTTGCAAACCCTTGACATCAATATTTTATTCTTTTATTGAAAGCAAGAAACTAGTCTAAATCTACCCTTATCTCTCCATGAGTCTAGATTAAACAGTTGGACTCAAAATTTCTCTACCTATTCTACTATTTGCCAGGTTTAAACTTTCTGACAGATGTCATTCTCTACATTCTAAAATAGAAATTGAAAACACAGCTAAACCAAGATTGAATTGTCTGACTTACTATGGTGTCCATGGCAAGAGAAAACTGCTGCACATAGACTTATTTCTAGAAAATTGAAACAATAATGGAAGGCTTAAGATCTGAAAACAATGAGAGTTCTTCCTCCTTTCTTTCAGCTCTGATTTTGATCTCTTTGAGCTGTCTTCTTCTTCTTTACTTGGTTCAATTTTTCAGCGTGTTAAAACCAGTCTTTTGTAGCTTTGGCTTAGGTTTTGATATGATTAGAGCCATTATTTCTATCTAATCTAATCTACTGATAAGCCAAGATTAAACAGTTTGGAAAATCTTCTTCATTAACCTATCAGCAGTAAATTGAAATCTATCTAGTCATGATTAGGCTGTATGACTAAATAGTAGTGTTTTCTCAAGTAGTGGCATTTAAGCTTGCACACTTTTAGATTTCCTTTCTTTTTGGTATGGGGCTGTGCCTTTCTTCTTTTAATTTTCCCTCTTTTTCTCTTTTCTCTTTTTTTTATTTTTCTTTTCTTTTAAATTCAAAGCAGAAAGAAAAAAACTAGCTACATGCTCACAAGCTAAGCTTTATTGACATTCCTACCTACCCTAATCTAATTTGGAAATCTCTGTTGTTTTATATGATACAATAGTGCCAATGCATCCAGTTAAGCAGTAACAAAAAAGGGTAGAAAATCTAACTTATTGTCAGAGATAACCATAGGGTACTTTGAATGTGGGTCTTCAAAACCTAGGCCACCAGTAGTGGTGTCCAATCCTGATGTATCTGGCTCTTGCAAAGGATCAATGCTTGGTAACTTGAGCCAATCAGAGCCTCCATAGACTCTGCCATAGGATCAACAAGAACATGATGTACACTTTCTTCTTTTAGGCCTTCCATGACTGGTAGGCTATCTGCATTCTTGACAGCTTTGATCACTACATCTTCAGTGTGGCTCTTGAAAGCATAGTCATCCTTTTCCTGCACATCAAAAGGTAGTGAAATTTCTTCTTGCTTAGGGGGAGGGAGACTTTCCAAAAATGCTCTGGGGTCCCTGAATTGGTATGACTGATCTTGTGAATTCAACATTTCAATTTCAGTTTCATATCTTTCAACTACAAATTCTAGAAAAGTTTTCTTAACGTCAACATTGAATTTTGAGCTGAGTAGGATAACCTTTGGAAGGTCCTCACATTCAAGTTCTGCCAGTTCACTTGATATTTCATAACGAAGCTCTACTATGAAACTTGACTGCATTTTTGCAAATTGTTCAAAGTATTCTATTAGTGGGGTGATTTGGTATTTTCTATGCTGGGATGTGGAGTGGCCACTATGTTGATTTTAGACCGATAGAAAAGGAAAGTTAGCCAGATATGACAATCTTTAGAGGCAAACTAGTCTTTAACAAAGAAAATTAATCCTCAGAGTTTCCTAATCATGGGTGAGAACAATGTTTTTATGGTAGTGTGGGCTGCCCCCAATGGAGTCTTTTGTGAAACCAGGAATAATCAACAAGCCTACTGATCACCAGTGGAGTCTTTTGATCTTTCAAGAATGGTGGAGTCGCCAGGTGGATGATTTCAAGTGTTTAAGATGAGCTGCTATCCACCACAATAATTTATTACCAGTCTAAGGCTGTTTTGGGTTATCTGAGTTCTAAGGATGTCTAAGGTAGCAGTTTACTTAGAATGGTCCCCAACGGAGTGGCCATTATGTTGGGGTCCTGGTGATTTGGCAGACTGGCATACCAAATGACAAGGCAACATCAGAACCACTTTGGAATCCTAGGATCTAGCCCTCCTGGATTCAGAGAGGGATCTCTCTATGTAGGTGTTGGTTTTAAAGATATTCTTTGCAGATTAGTTATGATATTAGGCTAGTTATGAAGTACAAAGGGTTTGTTTGTTTTGGTTGGGAATCATTAACTGAGAAGGTCATGTGAAGTAAAGGAGGAAATAAGTGGGAGGAAATTTCAACATGGAAAAATAAGTCAAAAACAATGCTAAACCATTGGGCTATGGAGTCATAAAAGGGTTTACTTACACATCAACTATCGAATAGTTTTCAAAAGGAAAGTCATCTATATCAGAAGATATTTTAAGTTGAATTTGTGGCATGGAAAATTAAAGAGTGAAATGAGAGAAACAACATACAAGAAAACAAAGGCAGCCTAAGATCAAGCAAGGAATTTTAACCCAACTTGCTTTTAGCATACACTCATGGAAAAAACATATAAGATCAACATAAAAAGCTACCTAAGATCAAGTAAGGGCTTTTAACCTAGCCTGCTTTTGGCACACTTTAAGGGAAATCTTCAAAACCACTTTTTAAGAACAAACAAGGGACAGGGCTAACCATAGACTTCCTTGTTTAAGACTCTACTTAGCATGCAATGAACATAACATTCAAGAACAGTACCTCAAGTTCTACTCAGCAAGACATGGGCTCACCAACTTTCTTGATTGGTTATACTCTATTGATATCACTCTTAAATACACATTTAGAGGAAAACACACAGTTAAAGCTTATCCGTTAGAATTAGGGTACTACAGAAGTAAATCCTAATCTATATTTTACTGCTCTTTATCAGAGAACATGAAAAGAGTGAAAACATAAGATAAGCAACAAAGACAATGAGGAAACACATCACCAATGATTTAGATCAGGATCCAGTGAATCTGCTTGTATATTGATGTCCAAAACCAGTTACATACTCTGAGCCCAACAACTTCTAGAATCCAATTCTTCTCTTCCCAGCCTACTATATTACAACTACTCAGTAACTCTAACTCAATAACAGTTAAGCAATTAACAATATTCCAACCATTATAATGATTTTTCTTTGAATACTTATAGGTGAAAGAGGAAGAGTATGGTAGAAATGGTAGTAAATATGAATTAAGACAGAGTGAGAGAAATGTTCGAATGCCCATTCTACTTAATAACAGTTGCATTAATTGTTTGTACCATTTTGGTAGTTTTTTCATATTTTATGCATGTTCTAGTAGGCATGGAAAAGAAATTTACAAGTGGCTGTGAAAAGAAATTTCCTGAAGCCTGCAATTGGCTATCACTTACCTTGGGATTCTATGATACCAAATCGACGACCCTACACAATTAGGGCTAGATCCACAACTATAAATGATTGAGGGCTAGTCACGGTAACTGACCTCGTCCTCCTGTCCTCCAACATTGTGCTAGCTCATTTTGTAACCTATCTATTTCTAGAACCCATTATGAAACTTTTGGAGGGGTGATAATAATGGTTCTCAACTCATGTAAGCTGTATTTGATAATAGGTAGGCTTCATGCTTTAAACCTTCACTGAGTTTTTCCTTATGAATTTTCTTGACTCGTAATTGGATCTTGGTGATGTTAGACATGTATTAGTATGACTGGTACACGTATGAGTATGAATGAATTATAAAAATTAACTTTACTCCTTTGTTTAATGTTGAGTGATGCATTCTCCCATTTACAAGTGGTTCTGAAAAGAACTTTCGTTAAGCCTACAACTGGCTATCACTTACCTTAGGATTGTATGATACCAAATCGACAACCCTATGCAATTAGGGCTAGATCCACAAAAAAAACTTATTGGGGTCTGTTAAGGTAACTAACCTCCTCCTTCAATGTTGTAGCGACTCATTTTATAACCTCTCTATCATTGGAACCCGATCTGTAACTTTTGGAGGGGTGATATTAATGGTTCTAAACTCACGTAGGTTCTCTTTGATAAAAGGTAAGCTTCATGCTTGTAAATTTCACTGAGTTTTTCCTTATGAATTTTCTTGACTCATAATTGGATCTTGGTGATGTTCGACAAGTATGAGTATGAATAGCGACTTCTCAGAGTTCTTCTTTAGGTACTTTCAAAAAGGAACACTCCCTATTTTGGGACCTTCTCAGGGCTTGCAAGGTAACTTCATTTTTCTTCGTCACTACTAGTCGTTCCATTTTATTTGGCAGCTGTTAGATTTATTCTAACTTGAAGGGTTTATAATTTCAGAGGCATGGCCGGCATAGCAATCTAAGTCCAACCCAAGTAATATTATTTTCCTTTTTACACCATTTGCCTGTTAGGGTTTGGTTATATGAACAATTATATTATTTATTCGAGGTGTTTTGCGTTGGACACATAAGGTTACAAGTTCTATAGAATATTTTGTGCTATGGCTAGCTCCCCTGCCAGTTATAGACCCTTTTCTTACACAATATTATGTTCTTCCAGGTTACGCCAGACTTTATTACTTTGATTAAGCTATGTCTTTATTTTTCCATATTCTCATTTTTCAGTTCATAAAATGTAATCTAGGGTTTCACCGTTAGGGTTTATGCCAAAGGGGGGATGTAATGCTAGGACAATAGAGTACTAATTGAGTCATTGATTTTGGACTTCAAACTGGTGTTTGGGACATTACTCCCTGTAATGTGCTCTATTTAATTTTGAATAATATGAGGATTTGACCTAAATCTTGATGAGAACCCTTGTAATTTATTCGTATACTAAATTCATATCTGTGACCACACGATCCCTCTTTGTCGAGTACATTATTTATTTACAAAATGACAAAAAAATTCTTTTAGTTTATTGTTGTTAATGTATCAGAGATGTGATTATTTTTTGCACTGCATAATATTGATATTTAGATTAATTATTATGTTATGCACAACCAATTCTTTGTTTTTATCAATGTGTTATTTTCTGACTTACACATGTACAAAATTGTGTTTTATTTTACAATAAGGTTGTTGAAAAGGGGGGTTTCTCATATTTCTATTTTGTTCTCCTTCGCATGTGTAAATGTTTACTAGTATCCGGTAGAAAGGTAGGACATGGTCACCTGGGACCTGACCACTACCGATAGGATACTTACATAATAACCCTTACGGGAATCTGGACAACTCCTAATAGACTTAGGTTTGTAGCTTGGAGTTTAACCAATTTCTGAATTCTAATTTTCCCCAATTTACTGTTATCTCCAAAGTCTTTCCTTCTAAAAATAAATCCTTGGCCTCCTTCCCCATATTCATTTCTACTATTACATAGTTCCTCTTAAAATTATGGAACCTATGGCTACTTTTTCCTACCTAAAGGGTAAGAATATATTTTCAGTCCTCAGTCATACAAGAAAATACAGATTTTACTGCTATGTACAGACAAACCCTTCTTAACAGGTTCACACTATATGTAAACATAAATATAGTCTTATTTTCCCAGATTTAGAAAATAAATTTTGTTATTCATTCAAAGTAAACCGAGAAGAAAGAAATTAATCTTTCAAGAAAATTCATTTCATTTTTTAACAACCAAACAATGTCTCAGAATTTCTGAAAAATATTTAATGCACTTGTCTGCAATAGTCTGGAATGTTAAGGAAAATCAACTAGGAAAATACCACTCTTCCTTGCCAACAAGAATGACTATTACATATAATTCTCCCCCTGATATTCTCAACTTCTAGGAGAGTAATTGCAATAGTGACCTATTAAGGTCAGTTCACATGCATCAAGACCCAGTCCTAGGGGTTTTACAACTCCCCCACCCCACCCCCCCCCCCCCTTTGTTGTTCATTCTTGCCATTGGAACAATTCAATATATGCTTGTCGCATAAATCTCTCATCCTCCCAGGTGGCCTCTTCTAGGCTAAAATGTCTCCACTTCACTTTAACTTGGGTGATAGTTTGTCTATGTAACATTGTTTCTCTCTCATCAAGAATACACAGAGGTTATACTAGGAACTCTTTGTCTGGTTTGACCTATTTCACAATAACAAAATTTCCATTAGTTTTTTATTTAATCACTGAATCAAGTCATCCATATATTCATAAAAATTTTCACATCACATTTTACCTGTACAACTTGCCAACTTTTTATATGTATATGATCATATATATATATATATATATATATATATATATATATATATTTGTTTGATAATGAAACATGAAATACTTTGTGGATTCATATATTACTTTGTAGTGCAACCAAGTACACTACAAGTCCCACTCTTTCCAAAATTTGGAAGGGTCCACAATATCGGGGTGTTAATTTTGCATAGCCACCCCACCTTAAAGTAATTTTCTTTGGTTTAACTCACACATATAAATGGTCACCTATGCGGAATTATCTGTAAGTCTTCTTCTTGTTTGCATAGGCATTTTTTCAATCCCGAGAAGATTTTAATTTTTTTCGAACCTTTTTCACCGTGTGTTCCATTTCCACTAGTGTATTGGGTCCTCGTATTAATCTATCCTCACGAATGCTCTAATTAGTAGGTTTTTTAAACATTTTCCTATACAATATCTCAAAAGCACTCATTTTTAATGATTCATGGTAGTTATTATTATATTTTAACTCAACTAAGTGAAGGAATTCATCCCATTTGATTGGATGTTGCATTACAGACATCCTTAATATATCTTCAAGTACTTGATTCACCCGTTCAGTATGCCCATCTCTTTGCAGGTGATATGCAATACTAAACTAGATATGAGTACCCAATCTAGTAAAGAGAGCCTTCCAAAATGCAGACTGAACTTCACATCCCTATTGGAAATTATCACCTTCAACATACCATGTAACCGAAATATTTCTTTTATGAATATATCTGCAATTTGAGCAGTTTGGTATGTGGATTTTACATGGATGAAATGGGATGCTTTGCTCAATTTATCCACAACTACCATGATGAAATCATTTTGCTTCTCGGATTTGGGTAAGCCGGTTATAAAATATAATGTAATCATATCCCATTTCTATTCAGGAATGGGTATTGGGTGAAACAAATTAGCAGGATGTTGGAAATAAACCTTGACTTGCTGGCACTCCAAGAATTTGGCTAAATATTCAACAATATCCTTCCTCATACCAAGGCAAAAGTAGTCCTTTTTCATTGCATAAAATATAGTTTGATAACCAGGATGGCAACATAAGGGCTTTGGTGAAATTCATCCAACATAAATTGCTTAATTGTTAGCTGGTTAGGAACATATATTCTCCCTCTACAGGTTAACAAATTTTCATTTTTTATACCATATTCAGATTGTTTTCTAGAATTTTGTGCTTTCTTATTTTGTTGCCATGAAAATTTGTATTCCGGATCCTTTAGAGTTGTTTCTTTGATATGTTCAGAAAAATTTAAATTCCACCTGACTATAGGAGATTTTATACACATAGTGCAATTTCCTACATAACACATCAACCACATTATTCTCTTTTACTTTAAGATGCTCCATGTCAAAGTCAGATTTGCTTAAAAAAACAGTCTACTTGGCTTGACATGCATTTAAATTAAGATACTTAAAGAAACTAGCCAGACTACTATGATCAATCATTAAAAGGAACCTTTTTCCTAATAAATAATGTTGCCATACCTTCAAAGCATAAACCACTGCATTTAACTCCAAATCGTAAGCATAATATCTTTGCTTGTGATCTTTCAACTTACGTGATTCATAGGCTATTACTATGCCTTCTTACATCAAATCTCCTCCAACACCTTCTTGGCATGTGCATGTGCAAACAATAAACTCTTTTTCTGGATCTACAATTTTTAGCACTGGGGTCGTAGTCAGTGAATTTTTCAATTGTTCAAAACTGTGTTGGCACTATGTTGTCCATTTGAAGGCTCTTCCCTTTTTTTGTAAAGAATTTATAGGGTGATAAATCCTAGAAAACCCTTTTATAAAATGACGGTAATACCCGACCAAACCCATAAAAGATATAATATCTACTACATGTTTGGGGGAAAGTCATTCCGTGATGGTTTTAATTTTCTCAGGATCTACAACTATGCCCTCCAATGAAATGATGTGTCCCAAGTATTGGATTTGATCTTTGTAAAAATCACATTTTCTATACTTAGCATAAAGTTGGTTTTCTCGTAAAGTTTGCAACACTATCCATAGATGTTCCTTATGCTTGATTGTAAATTCTTCAAGTAAATAAGAATATCATCAATAAAAATCAAAACGAATATGTCTAAGTAAGGATGAAAAATATCATTCATCAAACTCATAAATGTTGTTGGGGCATTAGTAAGCCCAATAAGAAAAATAACAAATTCGTAATGTCTATAACAAGTTTTTGATGTTGTCTTTCAAATATCTTCTTCATTTCTCCTTATTTGGTGATAACGCAATCACAAATCAATTTTAGAAAAGAAGGTAGCACCCTTAACTTGATCAAATAAATTATCAATTCTTGGAAATGAGAATTTATTTTTTTATAGTTAATTTATTCAATTGTCTGTAATGAATACATGATGATAACGTGTCATCCTTCTTTCTCACGAACAACAATGGAGCTCCTGAGAGTGACACACTTGGGTGAATATACTCTTAGTCAAATAACTCTTGCAAATGCATTTTAAATTCTATTATCTAATACAAAAATAAATCTCATATCAATAAATACCAACTTATATTAATTATACATATAAAATAATAATAACAATAATAATAATAATAATAGATGACAACGTACCTTTAAATCATCATAGTAGAATATTTTTTCAAAATGTTTATACAATAATATTAATTTATAAAGATCATCAAAATAATCATTTTTGATATATTATTTTAATAAAAACTTAAAAGTATATATTAAACATAAAATTATTATACAATTCACCTAAAGTAATCATAATTTTATCATAAGATATTATTATATCAAATGTAAACTTGTTAACAGTATTTTTAGGACCTATTTTAAAAGATTTGAACAATAAATTTGAATAAGCAGAAATTTATAATTTTATTTTTGCTATTCATGTTTCCATCGTATTCATGTACTTTTTATATTAAACAAAGGAGCTAAAGCATAGGAGATCCATGTGAAATCAAATCATTTCATATGGAAATTTTCTTTTAAAAACTCTATTAAATAAAAAAATTTAATTAATAAATTACATTCAATATTAAAATATACGATTTATACTATCCAATATTAAAATATGCAATTTCTTCCCAAGTTCGTCTTAATTCTAACCGATTAATTTCCAATTAAAAAAAAAAGTTGAAATTAATTTACACTAAAATATTCCAACAACAATGAAATGGTTTTATTACACGGCAGATCTCAGGAAAATCTGAGACAAGCGACATATATGCTCCATATGAAGATCAATGGCCTACATGATCACGACATCTCCCTATAAAGAACCCTTTGAATTGGATTCTCTGTAACTCTGGCCACGCTACTTAAAAAAAGCATTGCCAACGCCCAAAAATATGTAGAAACATAAAAGCCCTGATGCTCGAACAAGATAGGGTGTATTGCTTTTAATTTAAGGTTATACGTTATAAAACGCTTCTGGATTTGCTCAATATTTCTCTAGGATTCTCTAGAGATGCTACAACCCCAAACCTCACATCCATATAAGATAACAGGAGTGACTAAAGTTTCAAAGAGGAACTTCTTTCTATCCCACATTACGAGGTTTGCCGTTTTACAATTATTTTCAAGACCAAAATAAGCTTTCCAGCCACCATTAATCCTTTTCTGAATGCTATAGTTCCAGTTGAGCTTGTGATGAATATCAATTCCTAGGTACTTGTAAGAATATACTTCCTCCAAGTTACTATTTTCATACATAAAATTAGCGTAAGTGTCCTTCTTGGATTTGATAATCATAACTTTTGTTTTGTCAGTGTTAACAGACATACCCATGGTAGAGCAGAAATCCTTAAGAAGTCTAAGTTGCTTATCAAGATCATATGGGCACCTTGCGAGAAGAACAATATCGTCAGCATAGAGAAGAAGGATGATGACTATCCTAGCTAAGATCGTGCCAACACATCCTGCTTCCTCTAAACAACCTTCTAGCTTGTTGATGTAAATGCCAAATAGGGTAGGTGAGAGGGGGCAACCTTGTTTAACTCTGATATTACACTTAATATATTTCGACCACCCCTCATTGCACTTTAACTTGGTAATTACATTCTCGTATAACCTTATAGTGGCTGCTCTTAGCTCAAAAGGAACATTTAGCTCTTCTAATATATTCCATAGGTTATTTCTAGGAACCGTATCGAAAGCCTTTCTAAAGTCCACAAAGAAACATAAGAGATTGGATTTATCATTGCGGAATTCCTCCACAATGATCCTAAGCGTAACAAGGTGGTCCATTGTTGAGTGCTACCTTCTAAAACCCGCTTGGCCTTTAGCTCGTTTAGCTTCACTTTCAAGCCAAATGCTCAATTTATTTTCATGAATCTTTTATGGAAAATAAATATCTATAATTATTTTAATAATTAAATTAAAACCATAAAATCTACATTTAAAAATATATTTCCAAAAGAAGCACGTTTATTTATTTAACGAATAAGGTTTGTTACATTAATATCTTTTATTATTATATTTAATATTTAATTATAAATCATGAAAAATTAAATGATGATGACGACGATGGCTAACGTCTACTGAGACCCAACTTTGGTTTATCGGACCAAAAAAATGAATTATTTAGTTTTTTTTACAATTGTACTCCTATGCTTAAAGAGCTTGGAGAGAAGCGTCCCGAGCTCACTATAATTTTGACATGTTAAAAGGCTAGGAAGGTTGGTATTGCAACAAAGGTTAGGGAACTGATATCTAATGTGTGTGTACGCAGAGCACTCTAAGAGGAAGTGATTTTCATCCTCAATGTTCATATTCTCACAGAGATGGCAGATCCTTTCCACCTATGGTGTTTTAGGAACTACCCAACAACTTGTTTCGCTATGGAGCTCATGAGAGTTCGTTCTTATCTTGGCTATATAAATTTTTTCTTTGATCTAGTTAAAACAATGAGATACTTTTGATTTTCTAGAGAGGGGTTTATGACCTCCTTATAATATCTTAATTTTCTTTTAGCCTCTAAATATTTCCCACACCACATTTTCTCTTTAAACTTAGAAGTAAAATATTTTTAATGTTATTAATATTTTGCAATGCAACATTTCCATCGATCTCCCAATGGTTTAACCAGGCCCTGGTATCTTTATGCCAACCTCACTTGAGCCTTAGTTAGTTTTGACTGGAATTTAAAGCTAGCTTAGGAAGTCTATGGTATCCCATGTTATTGAATTTGTGCTTGTACAACAGGAGCCTAGTCATAGCTAGGCTATCGATAAGGGATAAACCCACTTTTATAAGGATAATATGATAGGGTGTATTGCTTTTACTTTTGAGGTTATACGTTATAAAACGCTTCTGGATTTGCTCAACCTTTCTCCAGGATTGTCTAGAGATGCTGCAACCCCAAACCTCGCATCCATACAAGATAATAGGAGTGGCTAAAATTTCAAAGAGGAGCTACTTTTTACCCCACATCACAAGGTTTGCTACTTTACAATTATTTTCAAGACTGAAATAAGCTTTCCACCCTCCATTAATCCTTTTCTCAATGCTATAATTCCAGTTGTGCTTGTGATGAATATCAATTCCTAGGTACTTGTAAGAAGACACTTCCTCTAAGTTGCTATTTTCATATACAAAATTAGCGTAACTGTCCTTCTTGGATTTGATAATCATAACTTTTGTTTTGTCAGTGTTAACAGCCATACCCATGGTAGAGCATAAATCCTTAAGAAGTCTCAGTTTCTTATCAATATCAGATGGGCACCTTGCCAGAAGAACAATATTAGTAGCATAGAGAAGAAGGATGATGACTATTCCAGCTAAGATCGTGCCAACACAACCTGCTTCCTTTAAAAAACCTTCTAGCTTGTCGATGTAAAAGTCAAATAGGGTAGGGGAGATGGGGAAACCTTGTTTAAATATGATATTACACTTAATATCTTTCGACCACCGCTCAATGCTCTTAAACTTGGCAATTACATTCTCGTATAACCTTATAGTGGCTGCTCTCAACTTGAAAGGAACCTTTAGCTCTTCTAATCTATTCCATAGGTTATTTCTAGGTACCGTATCGAAATCCTTTCTAAAGTCCACAAAGAAACAAAAGAGATTGGATTTATCATCACAACATTCCTCCACAATGATCCTAAGCGTAACGAGGTGGTCTTTTGTTGAGTGGTGCCTTCTAAAACTCGCTTGGACTTTAGCTTGCTTACCTTCACTTTCAAGCCATATGCTTATCTTCTTTTCCAAAAAAATACCATATAACTTGGCTAAGGGAGGGATAATCATAATTGTCCGATAATTAGAGGGGTTATTTGTATCCCCACTTTAAAAAATAGGAATAATGAGTCTTTGAGTCCATGGTTTAGGGAACCCTTGCTTGACAGCTTGATTGAAAAACTTGTGGATGTGAGGGATAAGGACATGACCTCCAATTTTTAAGATTTCTGCCTAGTAACCTTCAATGTCCTGTTGAGGCCTCGGAATTTCGTTGCCACAACATGGAAAAACCACCCAGTCCAGACCTTAGAGAAATTCCTTCTCTATTTGATGTGGTGGCTCTAATTGGGGATGAAGGGACTAGTTTCCCAATAAGGATGATTTGGGGTGTGTTTTGTTTATATAACATGCAATGGGAAATTATTTTAATCTATCACATGCATTTATCTAACACTTTATCTATTCTACTATATACCCAGGTTGTTTCTTCCTTTATGTGATATAAATAGATATCCTCCAACTATTAGTATTGAATATTATTTAACAGTTGAAAGAGATGAAAATTATGTAAAGATGATTCTTTAAAAAAAATAGTTTGATTAAAAGAATTGTGAAAAGTATATCGCATTGATATATGTGATTATATATAAGATAAGAAATCATAGACAAATATTAGTACAGAAGTGAATTTAACATTAATTTATGATGACGTTTCAAATATATAATGCAAGTAAAAATATAACTATCAATCTAGAAAGAAAAGCTTAATACAAGTGAATAGAAGTACCATATGTATGAAGTCCTACTCATATAAATAGATAGTAGATTTTCTGCTTCTCTTCACTTTCAAGCAATTTAAAGAGTACAGTAGTGCAACATTAGTTAAATAGCTTCAAATGTCAAAAGATAACAGATTGTGTTCCATAATCCATCAAAGCATTTACAAACTTACAAAAGTGCATTCTTTGCAAAAATTTTTGACAAATTTTTGGACCCTTCTCTAAATTCATGAGAGGGGTTTAAATACTAAAATAAATATGTTTAAAAATAGATTATTACATAAAAATAGAGGAGGTTTCAAACAACCATCCTCGTAAGACAAACTTTAACTAAAATTTAGGAAAATAAAGTAATAATATAACTATGAATTCTAATATTTCATTTGGATTTGATCCCGAAGTTGAAAAATATCTAGCATGGGTTTGAGCTAAGTTGGCTGCGAAATTCTCGATCTGACCTGTCCCTTGAATACTACATTTGAGAGTTCTGGCTGCGATCTTTTTGTTGAATCAGTTAAAGACTGCAGGGTTTGATACTGATGATAAGGTTTGATAAGAAAATCCCAATAATTTTCTTGATCAAAATTATTTACTTTTTTAATAATTTCTTCCTGCATTTATGTCCTTTGTTTCCATTGTGTTTCCAACTGCTTGATTTCTGAGAGTACTTCAGATGTGGAATCTTTGATAAGCTCTGATTTCAAAAGCTATTCACATACATATGTTGGACCTTTAATTAAACTGAGAGGGGGTGGGTGAATCAGTTTAATACATATTTAACAATTCTAAATTTTCACCAAACTTATTTACAGCTTAATATGTGAACAGTCTTAAAATGTTACAGCCAGTATTAAATTAATGTGACACCATACTTATGTTGAGAGCAACAAACAATTAAGCAAATTGAAAGAATCACATCAACACATAAGAAACACACATAGAGACAACAGATGTAAGTGGAAACCCAAAAAGGGAGAAAACCACATCTTATTATTGTTGTGATGCAAAGGCAAGCTCCAACTCCCTCTCACCACTGTTTTCTGCAGGCACCAACCTACAGGAGGCTCTATCCTCAATTCTGCAAGCTACAACTTGCAAGGAAGCACCAACTCCCTTCAATTTTCTGCAGGCACCAACCTCAGTAAGCTACAACTGACAGCTATCAAGCTGCAACTTGATAGGGAAGCTCCCACTTCCTCAATTTATCAAACTGAATGTTTGCTGATTTACCTCAGATATCAGCTCTGTTCTGTATCTGCTCTTCTTCTCTTAATCTTTTCTGCTTTATTCTTCTATATTCTGCATTCTCTATTTTTTCTCCCTCTCTCTCTCTCTTACACTCTTTGAGCTTATCAAAATTGATATTATATATAGAAATTCTCACATGACTGTTTGTATTTCACAAGGAATCCGAAGTGAACAGTCATGACTCTTTGGCTTCTGTCTTCTTATTCCTTTTTCCAACTTCTTTTTAGAATTACTACAATATGTACAAATTTACAAGCTACAGTGGGATTTTGTCTTTTCCTTAGGATACTTGCCTTTGCATCACAAACAATAAAAAAAATTAAAATATTTACATTCGAATTACAATGTGAACTCCAGCTCAACTCATTTAGTCTTTTGAATCGCTACGCATTTGTTTTTTCTCTGGCTGTCTTTGTCTTTTCTGTGACTGTGTTTTATCTCCTTTCAGCTCTGTTTTCTTTTCTGTCCTCTGTGGGGGTGTAATTGCTGCATACGTGTAACTGAGCCTTTTAAATAAATAAAATTTAATTGCTGACTTTTAAATCAGGGCAATTCCAACCCTTTTCATGCCACGAGTGTCTTGTTGATGTGGCGAGTACCGCAAGTGGAACATACGTTCATCACAATGGTTTTATATTAATAATCGCCCTCCCATTAAGCTGAGGCATATATATATAACCCACGGACCACACAGCACTTTTTAATATGATCGCAACAACTTTACGTTAACAATTGCCCTCCACCTTAAGCCTTTGGTCTTATATTACAATCCAATAAATCGGATCACATCCTCTAATATATGAAAGGATCAGGCCCCACATCCGACGGTGGACAACACGTCGCAACGGTGATCGGCGGATCAAACAAAAAAAAAATGTGCAATGTAAAATTTGCGATGTGCGATGTTGCGATGGTGCGATGTTGCGTTGTTGCGATGGCGCGATGTTGTGATGTTGCAATGGTGCGATGGCGCGATGTTGCGAT
>JAXQQM020092990.1:0-22247 GCA_034641835.2 Pinus albicaulis
ATAACCCCATTGCAGCCAATCGTAGTGGAAGAACGCCAGCAATCCTTGAAGAAAATTCTTCAAAGGAAAATTGATAAAACTCGATCCAATTGGAACATTATGTTGTATCTTATGCTGCAAGCCTCTTTAGAAGAACAAGTCAAAGCGCAACCGGTTTCTCGTTTTTCCAAAACTGACTTATGGTTGATTGTTATCACTCATGTTTTCCTTGAAGTTGTAAGAAAGGAAAGTATACCGAGAGGTAACCACAAAACTGACCTTCGGATAAAATCTGCTTCAATGCCATTAGCAGAGAACTCTCTCTTTATAATTTGCCTCTTTGTTCTTAGAAGGTTTTAGGCTAGTTATAGATCCAAGAGTTTGTTTGAAAATGGTGGAGCCAACTGAAATAGGGGCAAGGTTGAATATTTTCAGGCCATTGAGGTACATGGAGTGGATAGCTTCTTTTGGTTCTATTATAAACACGGAGTGAAAACTCAAAGTACAAGATAGCCAAACAAAGAACAATCCTTAAAATTTAAAGTGGATGGAATGGGTTTGAAGGGATGAAAGGCAGTTAAGAATCTTTCACCATGTTCAAAAGAAAGAAATGAAATGATTACAAATAAAGATCAGTAAAGAATTCTTTACTATAGTAATCAAAATGTTTAAATTAGCGAAGCAAGAGCAATTAAGAATTCGTTGCTTATAACTAATTTAGAGGAAAACATTTAGAATAATCACAACTGAACTCAGAGTACAATTAAGTAAATTCTGAGTTATTCTTTTATGTCAAGTATTCAGAAATGGACACAATGATATTATAAACAAATATAAAATTTAAGACATAGGATAGAAAGACTTATTGAACTGCAGTCAGACACATGAATCCTACAAAAAGTCCTGAGCTTCAAATTGTCATCCAGCAAGCCACAAATAAATTTCTCCAAAACACTTTTATTCCAAAAACATCAATGTCACAGCAAAGTAGTAGAATCCACCCTCAATACTCTCTTTGAGGGTTTATTTATACAAAAAATGATTGAAAATATCTCACACTAACCTAGCCACTAATCTAGGGTGACTAATGAATAAGTTACAATAAAAAGGAGACAAATGGTCTCGTAGATAGAACAAAAAGTAATTGCTGGTGTGCTGTTTCCTTATTTTGTGGACGTGCTGGAGGCAGGTGCTATAATAGGGCTCGATGCTATCCCTTTGAGTAACTCTTTTGCTTGTTTGATACTCTTTGTTTCAACTGATACTCTTTCAACTTCCCAACTGATACTCTTTAATCTGTGCTCATTATTTATCCTTTACATGATAGTAAAAAGATAAAATTCTCAACCTGAAGATAAATTTCATAAAATGTCCAATAAGTCTTCCCACCATTGATCTTATGCTATTATGGTTCTTTTAAGTTTTCTTAATTTTTCATCAGCCTCTGTGTATCCGTAAAAAGTGGGCTGATTAGGGAACAAATACTTTATCTCCTGCTCAAGATGAAACAAATTCTTTAACCTGTAGTAGAGATTCCTCCCTGTTGGCAATGTTGCTTGTGACGAACTGATAGAATGAACAGTTGTGTTATGAGCATGTATATTTATTTTATTAACATAGGTTTTCAGGTCCATTATCTTGTCCTCTGAGAGCATAGGACTGGGTAACCCATTGTCCAATAAAACCTGAAATTTCCCTTTAAAAGCATTGATTTCTTCCAGAATATCTGAGCATTTCCTTTCCAAATTCTGCATAAGAGTTCTTTTGGTAAAAACTCTTTTTATTTCTAAAATAGTGCCTGTCCTGTCATCAATTCCTAATTCTGAAATCTATTGCTTAGTCTGAGTGTTCAAAAATTGTATAAGTTGATTGGCTTGCTCAGGTCTGCCCCTTAATTCATCTCTTGTTTTGTCTATTTCTTCCTGAGCTACTTTGATCAAGTCATTTTGTTCAAATATTGTTTGAACAAAGGACCAAATACTTTTTATTGACTCAATTATATTATCCCAAAGAATTTCATTTATTTCTCTCAAAGGCTTCTCTAATGAAAGATCTTTTTCTAAAGCCTTAACCAATTTTTCCAACCTTTTAATTTCCCTGGTATTATCAGCAACAGTCTTCTTAGACATATCATATTTCTACTCCAAATTTTCTAACTGCAATTTTGTGGTTTTGAGTTCTGTGACTCTGAGTTTTAAACTTTCCATTTGTTTTACCAATTCATCAGAACTTAAACAAGAAGTGTTTACCTGTGCTGACTCTATTTGTTGATCTGCTATTGTGGTACCTGTAGTGATCTCTAATGTGGATGTTTGCATGATATCCTATTTTTCTTTTAATGCCTGTTCCAATTCTTTCTCTGTTTCACTCAGTTGCTCAGTCATTTTTAAGAGCAACTCCATCATCTCTTCCTGTGAATTTTCCTTCAAAACTTCTTGGGTCTGGGGATGCCTTGAGGTTGGAAATTTCAGCTGCCTTCTTAGTGCAGCTATATCATCATCTTTATTTTTAATTAGTGCCTCAATGCTTTTGATATCTTTGGGATTGTGACCCAAACTGATGATTATATCTTCCAGAGACTTTATCCTGTTATCTTTTGCCTGAGAAGAAGCCTTCTCAATTTGCAATTGGGTGTTTGTATTATTTAAAGAATCTCGCAGCCTAAGGGCTGCCATGGCCTTATCAGTAAGGGTGGAGTATATCATTTCCCCAGTTTGTCTATGCAACTCTATCTGGTCCAGGGGATGAATGTCTTTTTCCAGGACCTCAAAATTGGTCCTAATATAATCAGATGCTGTCATGGGCTTTGGTACTTTGGATTTGAAATGGCTCATCATCATTTTTCCTTGTTGAATGTCAAATGCTGACATCAATCTTTCCTGATTGTGTGGGGCCATTTTTAGATACTGATCATATACCTTCATTCTCAATGGATCATTCTTTGCTTTTATATTAATGAAAGTTTTCTTGATATCACCTGCATCTGTTTTTGGTGGCTTAAAAGAAGATACTTTAGTACTCAACTGTTTTTGCAATTCTTTTCCTTTGTGGCCAGTATGTGTTTCACTAACTGTGCCAGTTAGTTGACTATCTTCTCTTTCATCATCAAACATCTCATCAATGATTTCCACATCTGGAAGTGGATCGGGTTTCTGCTTTTTAGCTTGATGTAGCTCTGAGGATTCTTTGGGAGGAGTAGGATCTGGAGCCTGTCTTTTCTTGCCTATTTCCATATTAGATGGAGTTTGCAATTCTGAAACTTCGGGATGATTTACTTGAGTAGGAGAAACCTTTGTCTGATCTGGTGCCCTGGAGGTTTGAGGTTTCTCTGCCATGACGAAAGTTTCAATGACCTGTATTTCAGGTTCTTTCCCTTTACCTTTAGACTCTACTGCAATTGATAGACTCTCTTCCTGTAACCCCTGTTGGAGATTTCCTGCTAAAGAGGTGCCAATGTGAGGTACCTGCACTTGACCAAAAGATTCTAGGTCAAACTCTTTCTCAAGATCTTTCATAATTTTGTTTCTATTGTCTTCTTCATTATCTTGCTCAACTAGTGTTCCTTCCACCCACTCATCTTGGTTAGCATATTGTTCTATTTCAGGAATCCTGTGGTGAATATATGGGGATGATTTGTTCTTCATTCTTTTATCACAGATAAAACCGAATGGATCATAAGGAATCCAACGAAAACTCCTTGGTAACTTGCAATGGTTTTGTAGGATATCTTCTGCTTCTCGCTCAGCGTCCCTAGAATTGCATATGAAGGGACCTAATTGACTTTTGATCCTGAGTTGGGCTTTCTTTTTTACACTACAAAAATGAATCATATCAGAATTATTCATTTGCCTAAAATATTCTAAGGCAAAAAGTCTCATAGGCACATATTTTGGCAACCTGAATGGATACAATTCACATCCATATATTCTGATGACTGAATGATTTTGGTATAAATACCAGTCCCCAAATTTATATGTCCTTGAAAGCTGCAAAGTCTTCTTAATCTCATTACTGAGCCTTGGAGGGGGAATTCTTGTCAACAAGGTAGTTGCAGGATATACAAAAAGATCGATGAACGCAACATACGAATAGGGAGAATCATAGGAAGAGTGAGTTATGGCAGACCAAAATATAACTGATCTAGGGTTTCCCTTGGCATCAAGCTTTTTAACAGGAAAAGGAAAATTCTCTGATTGATAATAGATGAGGAGATGGTAAATGACTGAGGAATATTTAAACACTTTCTCATTATCTAGCCTCATGAACTGGTCATGGATTTTATTGGAAATGAAGGATGCAAAATCATATTTTACTGCAGGAGGTTGCCCAGGAGTAAAGATAGACAGCAATACCAGGGTTATTTCATCAACATATTCACTTGTATTGAAACCCATGACAAAGGATATCATATTGAGGATGAGTTTGCCTAAATTATTAAAATAAGCAAAACCATAGGGAGGAGGCCCCTTAGGTTGATGTTCAGGTAACATAAAAGTCTGGCAAATGCATTTCAATTTTTCTGGGGACAGTTGGGTAGACTTTTCAAGTAGTTCTTCCATGGACAAAGGAGTAAGATCTTGATCAGGTTCAAAATGGAGCATTGTATTGATGGCTTGAGGAGTGATGGGGAAAAGGATACTCTGGTCAGGAGACAACACTGCCCTTTGAGTTGAATCATAGTTGGAGTGGCAGTAGTGGATGATTTCTGGGAAAATATAGACTGAGGGGATAAGATATCTTGGGAAATTGGATTCCCACAACCCAATGACATCCAGACCTTTCGAATAATCGTCTCTGCAGTGACAATAATTTCGAAGGGGACTTTCATCGAAAACCAAGTCTTTAATTTGAAAGTCTTTATCCACTAAGGGCAAGTATTCTAACTCTCTGTGAGGGGCATTCAATGGGGTTACATTCAGGGCTGCCGGAGCTTCCATTTTGGTTCTTGTGTATTCAAAATGGAGGTTTGTGGGTTTTATTCACAGACCGGGCACAAATTTGATTCTGGGAGCTTTGATTTTACTTGCAGGAATTAGAATAGACTGACATTAACCCTTTTCTAGACTCTGGCTTGAATTTTTAACACAGGAAAGTGGATTTTTCAGAGAATTTCGTCAAGGAAACCGAATAAATACCTGTTTAATGGAGAAGTTTGAACTTTGCAGGTACTGGACAATGGCGGATGGATGCTTGGGCACTGGTTTAACAATGGTGTTCGGAAATTTGGTTGGCGGCTTCTCAATCAGCGGAATTTTCAAATTCTTCAGAGGAGGACGCAGTCGTTTTCAGCAGTGAAAATGACAGAAAAACACGAATTTTTGTTTTATTTACAAAGTCAATGGGGATTTTGATTTTTTCAAGGATGACGTCATCTGGTACGGGAGGACACGTCACCGGGACCGGGCGGTAAGCGGTAATTTCCGCACCGCTCTTTGGGAGATGGTGGTATTCAGCGTAGAGGGAGCGATTCCATTAATCGTTTGACACGTGGTCGAGGGACTATTCAAAAACCACCACGCCCCCGCTCGTTATCTTCTGGACGCGATACGGCCAGCGGAATGATCCTGGGCCGTTGATCATAGGGGAGGCGATCTGAGGGTGGACGGGATGTGAAATTGGCAGAGTTTTAACGTGCGGGCCCGACGGGGTTTTAAAACATGATTAACTTAATTAAATATCCCGGGGGCCGTTTGATTGGTGGAATGAATGGTTATTAACTAATCCAAATGATCAATTAATCCCTTGGTATAGTGAATGGTCGGGGTGGAAAATTATGCGGGGTGTTTCCAAAGTTTAGTTTTAATTAAACTTTGGTTTATTTTTGTTTTAAACATACAAAATGTATGTTTAAAGGATTTTTCGATATATTTTTTATATGATAAATCAATCAATGTAATTCATTTATCATAGGGGCGGAGTTAATTATATAATTATATATTTTAACCAAAGGGCACATAATGTGGGTCTTTTATGAAAATTGGAAAATAAATACTTTGGTTAAAATTTTATAATAAGATGGGTTTTTGGGATATTTAGGTAAAAAGGAGTTATGTACTATAGGATAAGGTCTTTTCACTAAGGATTTAATAAATAAATCAGAAGTTAGTATGACAAAGGACAAGGTAAACTCAAAATACTTTAACTATAACTAAGAAAGTGAAGATTTCTCAAGCAAATTGTATCATCTTAATTTCAACACTTAAACATAGAATAGTAAGTAATTTTGAGGGTTTATTATGGAAATTTACATGATTTCCCTAAGTAAAATAGGATTTTACTTAGGAAAAGGATAAAAGTGAATGATTATAATGATGAATAACTTTAAGTACTTAGGTCTTTTTGATCATCAGGCCGAGGGTCCGGTCCCTACAAAAGTCAAGGAAATGCCTTGAGCCCCTTTAATCTCCAAATACCTTGGCACTTTTAGGGAAATTAGTAAAACTCTTAGGAAAAAAATGATGTGGGAAGTTAATGATTTTGACTTTGCTTCCTTTGAATTTTCCAATGCATTTCTTGTTTCAGTACTTGTGATGAAAGTTAAAGATCAAACACATTTAGCACCATCATTCATCATATGAAACTTTGGAACACCATCTACCTACCCTATCTATTTTACACTACCATTTTCTCTTCTTTATTAGGGTGCATTTGGACTTGCAAACCCTTATCAATCTTCTTTTTCTTTTACATGGAAAATCTATCTAATTCTACCCTTATTACATCCAAGGGCTCAGATTAAACTGTTGAGCACCTTTTATTAACTCTACCTATCTATTTATCTGCCAAGATTAAACTGTTTGGTCAGATATTTATTCTCTATTCTACAACATGAAATTGAAAAATGAATGAGTCAAGTTTAAATAGTTTGACTCTTCACAAATTGTGGCAAAAGTTTGACAAGCTGCACACAATTGCTTTATTACAGAACATGAAATAGTAGTGGCACTTGGATTTGCACACTTTCCTTGGTCTAATTTTGTTTGGGGTTCATTTCTTTCACTTTTTTGACCAATTTATTTTTCTTACCCTTTGATTTTTCTTTTAGGGTATACCCTCTTTACATTTTTTAAATTTTTTTATTTTTTGATTTTTCAAGAATATGGAACACCTTTGCACAAGAAAAAGGTTTGAACATATTGCATAGTTCAATCAAGACAATCATGAAAAATGATACCTATTGGTATAGGAGTCTAACACTGGCTCCACTTGGGGATGGCTTTTCCTTGTGAAAAGTCAAGAACAGCAGGTCAGATGCCTTAAAAATGTCTTCAGTCTGAACATGTAATCTCCTTCTTCTGGTAGCTTTATTGTATATATGATAGTGAAACTTTTGAAGCTTAGGGCCTTCACTTCGGGCTTCAACTCCAAGAAGTCACCATCCAATCAAAACTGATGCATAAGGAAAGGATATATTGTGTACAAGTTAGAAAAAATCAGAATATCCTAGTAAATAGGATCAAAATAGTGCTTCAGCATTCGACCATTAACTGGCCCTTCCTCAGCTTCTGAATTGTCCAAGTTCTTTAAAAAGTATGTGTTGTTCCCTTGTAAGGCATGAATGATATAAGGCCCTTTCCATAAGAAATCAAATTTCCCATGTTTCCCTTTTTCTTCCCTTCTGGAATCCCATCTTAGGACTTTGTCCCCTAGTTGAAAATCTTCTGCTTTAGTTCTTTTGTCAAACATTTTCTTTAAATTTTCCTGCAGGATTTGGGATCGTTGATATACTTCTTCTCTGGTCTGCTGCAAGTGAATTGTTTGGTTAATTCTCCTTTGAATATCATTTGGTTCCACTTGAGCCTCCTGAAGTAATTTCATAACAGGAATTCCTAAAGATGATGGGAATCTAGCCTCAATGCCATAAACTATTTCATATGGACTGGTCCCAATTGATTTCTTAGTTGTAAGTCTGTCTGCCCACAATGCATTGGTAAGTTTCTTATGCCAATTCTTTTTATTTTCTTCCAATAATTTTTTAATGATATTAATAAGGCTTTTATTGGAAGATTCTACCAGTCCATTACCCTGAGGGTAATAGGTTGTCGAATGGCCTAAAGTTATGTGATATTTATTGCAGAAACTAATCATTTTCTTAGACTTAAATGCAACAGCATTATCTGTTATAATTTTCTCTGGACAGCCAAATCTGGAAAGTATATTGGTTTCTAAAAACCCTATAATTACATAATCATTGGCCTGTCTGCATGGGATAGCCTCAATCCATTTGGTAAAGTAATCTGTGGCAGTAAGAATCCATCTGTGTTTCCCAGAAGAAGAGGGATGAATTTCTCCAATAAAATCTAATCCCCATTGTTGAAAGGGTCTTTCTGTGGAAATTGGTCTTAATGGTAAAGGTAACAACTTTCTTTTACCCTCAAAGATCTGACACTTATGATAGGTAGTTACAAATTTCTTAACATCTGAAAACAAGGTTGGCCAGTAAAAACCAGCCCTTAAGATTTTGTCTGCAGTTGAATTCCAGTAGAGATGTCCACCACAATCCCCTGCATGAAATTCATTAAGTACCTTGTCAGCTTCATCTTTCAATAGACAATTTAATAAGATTCCTTCATGATTTTTCCAAAATAAAGTGCCATCTAAAATACAATATTTTAAAGATGTCATTTTCAAAAATCTTCTTTTCGTTCTGGACAACCCTGGAGGAGCTTGCAGGTTTAATAAAACATGAATGATATCAGTGTACCAGGGTGAATCTAAGAAAGTTTGACTGATCTGTGGAGTCGCCATCACCTGTTCGTCGTCCAGTTCATTAATGTCTAAGGCTTGGCAATTAGTTTCAGTCATGAGTTGAGCCAAACCTTGACCTTTGATGAGTTTAGTTGGTTTAATTTCGATATCATATTCTAAAATGGTAGCTATCCACTTACCTCTTTTTCCTTCAATACCATCTTGAGTCAAGATGTCTTTGACTACAGCATTAGGCACATAAGCTATCACATGAGAATATAATATATAAACTCTGAAATCTTTAATTGCTTTCACCAGTGCAAAAGCCTGTTTCTCCATGATATTGTATTTCAAAGATGCATCTCTAAGTGCTTTACTAAAAAATGCTATTGGTTTTTCACACCCTTGATCATCTTTTTGAAGTAAAACAACTGCAACTGTATGTTCAGAAGCAAATGAAAAAATAATGAAATCTCTGTCAAATTTGGGACTGGTAAGAACTGGTGTTCTTGTTAAAGCCATTTTAATTTCCTCAAATGATTGCTTGGCTTCTACAGTCCAATCAATGCTTGAATCTTTCCTCAACATGTTAGTAAGCAATCTAAGTAATTCAGCTAAACTAGAAATGAATCTTCTCAAGAAGTTAATTTTTCCTATGAATGCTTGCAACTCTTTTATGTTTCTAGGATGAGGTATCTGCAAAATTGCTTGTATTCTTTCTGGATCAATCCTAATGCCATCTTTAGAAATAATGTGACCTAAGAGCTTTCCTTCTTCCAAACCAAACAATGACTTTTTAGGATTTAAGGAAATACCATATTTTCTGCACTTTATAAACACTTGCCTTAGATGATCTAAATGTTGTTGATCTGTTTTGGAAAAAACTGTTAAATCATCTAGATAAATTACCATAAAATCATGTATTTCTTTAGCAAAAGCAATGTCCATTGCTCTCTGAAATGTAGCTCCTACATTCTTGAGTCCAAATGGCATCTTGACATATTTAAAAGTACCCCACGGTGTTGTAAATTCTATTTTATCTTGATCATCAGGATGAACCAGAATCTGGTTATACCCTGAAAATCCATCCAATAGAGATATCCTAGAAGATCCTACTACCCTTTGTAAGATATGGTCCATTTTAGGCAAGGGATAGTTATCTTTTAAAGAAACTTTATTCAAATTTCTTAAATCAACACACAGTCTAATTTCTCCAGTCTTTTTCTGTGTTGGTACTAGATTAGAAACCCATTCTGAGAACCTAATAGGAGCTATAATTCCTGCTTCATACATTCTTTTAATTTCCTTTTCGATTGAAGGTAATAAAACAGGATTTATTCTTGTAAGTTTCTGTTTGAAAGGTTTTTTGATCTGGTTTCAAAGGTATAGTGTGTTGAATTATAGATGTATCATATGATTTAAGATCTTCATAACTCCAGGCAAAAACGTCCTGGAATTCCTTTAAGAGTTCAACATATTTAACCTTTTGATTTTTTGGCAGAGATTTGGATAACTTAACCATTTTGGGATTTTCTGGGGTTCCTAAGTTGCATTCTTCAATATCGGCTACAAATATCATTTGAGTCAAAAAGATCTTCCAAAGGAGTTAATCCTTTGGGCAGATAATTATCTTTCAGATTAATGATTTCTGTCTCATCTTCTATGATCTCATCAGATTCCATGTATTTCAAATCCTTCATGTCTTTTTCTGTGAATGTGGTTGGGTGCAGCATATGAATTGCATTTTCTCTTGAAATATCTATTTTTTGTTCTTTTTCTTGATCAAATTCATCAATAGTTATGTCTTCATCTATATTACAGTTAGAAAAATCATTTTGAAGTGTCAAAAAACTATTGATTTGATTATTATTTACAAATACTTGCCAATTCAAAAGATTGTCCGGTATAGCAGGCCTATGTCTAATCTCAGCTGAAAACTGATGATTAGGATCAAAAGGTAATTTACATGTACTAGCAAACATTGCGAGACTGTGAGCATGCAAATTTTGTTTCCTAGGAATCTTGGCAAGTTGAGCTTGTAGAAAGGTGTTGAGAATTTCTACAACTGTTTCTCTGTATTGTTTCAATCTCATGTCTTTTGTTGAACATTCTCCTTTAATTTGTTGAATAATTAGTTCAGAATCTCCTATGATTGATACCCTAATAGCTCCTAACTTCTTGACATGTTTAAGCCCTAACAAAAGAGCTTTGTACTCTGCCATGTTGTTAGTGCATTTAAAATTCAATCTATAAGCATGTCCCTCAGCATGATTATTTTCAACATTATGTAACCAAATCCCAGCTCCTGCTCCTAATTTGTTTACTGAGCCATCAAATTCCAAATGCCACAGAATTTCATGTTCATAATCCTCATCAATTGTTTTAAAATGTTTCTTGACAGGAGCTAGTTGTTTAGTTTCTTCTGGTATTTCTTGATCATCTGGTGTTTCTTTGTTTTCAGAGATTTCTTCAATTTTAACAGTAGTTTTGTTTGTGGTTTCCAATTCTGGAGCTTCTATTTCAGTAGGAAGATCCAATTCAGCATTGTATAAAATAAAAGAGTCCATATCAGAATGTATAGAGTAAACAGGGAAGTTTTCAGGCTTCTCATGGCTACTAACTAAATATTTCATCAATGTCTCTCTGTAAAGTCTTTTAGGCTGACCAAATACTGAAATAGTTGCATATGACATGTCTAGTTGAATAGACCCTCCAAGTTTAGCACCCCAAGATCTAGACAATAACATACCATATTTAGGGGGAATATCAGCCACTACTATGTCCATCAAAACAGACTTAACAGGGTATTGTACCAAGGTAACACACAAGTCTTTAATCAAACCTAGACATTTTACCTGACTGGAATCAAAAGAAAACAAATCTTTGTATGGTCTGGTAATGTCTAAATTTAATCTTTCCATCACTGCTTTTGGCATCAAATTGTGAGATGCTCCAGAATCAAGCATTGCATTATGGAGTATCTTGTCATGAACATTCAGGCTTACATAAAATGGAGGGGTTCCTCCACTTTCTGGTTTGCCATTTACCTCAGGGCCAAAAATGAGTTTGGGTTGATCATCAAGAATATTTACTAAATCATCCAATCCAATAATGTTAATGTTTATAGATTTGCTAATTTGACTTCTATAGACATCATGTTTAGCTAATTCTGATAAAGGAACAACTATCTTTAGTTTGCCTATTTCAGCCTCTAGATTGAAAGGTTTTTCTGTTTGAGTTTTAGTGTTTTGCACAGTTGGGTTTTCTCTATTTTTTGGGTCTTCAACATTTTTCTCTTTTTCATGAGTGAAATTTTGATTTGAAGGTGTTTCTGAACTAACTTCTACTGGTTCTTCTACATTTCCTACAGGAGGAAAAGTATTAGATTGTTTTTTATTGTTTGGTTGGTTATCAGACACGTCTTCAATTATTGGATTTGAGGGGTTAGGAGTTGTTCTAGACAGAATTTGTACTTGGGGAATGTTTTGTACAGGGGGAATGTTAACTTTACTTTTGACATTTTGTTTTGCATTTTTCTGTTTGCTATTCTCTGGCACATCAATCCGTCTTCTTCTCAAATTATATTGTTTATGAACCTCATAAATTGCTGTGTCATAGCCTTCTTTGAAATCAAAAGTCTCTCCTGAATGAGTTTGAAATGTTTCAAGGATGTGATTCTCCTGATCATCCTGAGATAGGAAGACTTCTGGTTCATTTTGTTTTTCATTCACATTATTTATTTCGACATCCTCAGTAGGTTCTTCAGAAGTTGAACCTTCAACAAAGTTTTCTTGGAAAGGTGGCCTGATATTTTGGTCAAGGACATTCTTCCCAATGTTTTGGTTCTGATTTCTCCTAAAGTTTGGGTTTCTCACAACATTTTGATTATCACTAGTAGACTTTCTTTCAATTGTCTCCACTCTGTCTCCTAATATTTCCATACCTTTAATGATTGCATCCAGCTTCTTTTCAAAAGCTGAAGGTTCTTCATTCAGAGGCATTCTTCTTTCTGCCCTAGCTCTGGCTCGTTTTTATATCAGATTTGCTTCCACACTAACCACTATGCTTTGCATTTCCTCTAATGTTTGGGGAGCTCTTTCCCTGAGTGAATAATCTATGTCAGAGTCAAAACCATCTGGAAATTTAACCAATACAGAGTCAGGTGGGGGTCTGAGGTTCTGGGGAACAACGTTATATGCTTCATTGAATCTAATGATGTAATCTTGTACTGTTTCGTTAGGTCTTCTTCTTAATTTTTCAAATTCAGATAAGATCTGAAGAGGGTCTTTCTTCTTCTCCCATCTATTCAAAAATGACCTATACAAAGCTGGTAAATCAACAATACTATCTGGAGCAAGAGCCCTAAACCATGTCCTAACTTCCCCAGTAAGACTCTGAACAAAAATTCTCATTCGGACATCATCAGTATCAATTTCATAGAACTCAAAGTAATCAGTCATCCTTTTGGTATGTTGTTGAGTTGTATAAGTACCTGATCCATCAAAAGGTGTGATCTTACTCTGGTAATCTTGGGGCAAAGCAACAACGTTGGCTGGTAACTGTAAAGGGGTGTATCGATTGGCCATTGGAAGATATAGTGGGGTAACAGGAGTTGATGGTCTGGTAGGAGGAGATGGAGGAGTAGAAGGGGTGACAGGTGTTTGAAAAGCTTGAGAAAAAGTAACTGAACTTGGAGAAGCTTCGGTAATTACAGAGATGTTTGAACTTTCTTCAAAGGTTTGTTCAAATTGAATGGAGTCTTGTAACTGTCGATCAAGGTGATATGAAACAAATCTGAATTGTAAATCTTCAAAAAACAATGGATCAGGAACCAATCTGGATAATTGAGTTTCAGAAAAATTCACAAATAAGGATGTTTCAAATCGTTCATCAAAAGGAATTTCATCAACATATATAATTTTCACGGGACAGGATGCAGATCTAGAAAGTGGTCTGGAGCTTCCAGAACTCTCTTGACTTCCTCTTTCAGAACTTTCTTGACTTCCTTGTCTTCTAAGAATCCTAGGAATCAGATTTGGATTTTCAAATATTGGTGGTGGATTAGGGTCAGGATTTGACCTAGTATGACGAATCCTTTCTGAAGCCAGTTTTCCTAGACTAAGTGTTTTTGGATTTTTGGTTTTAATTGAAAAATAAATACAACTTCTACAAACACTTCAAGAAATAATGATTTTTGATTAAAATTTTCTCAAAGAATTATTGAACTAGAGAATCTGATTAAACATTTTGAAACTAAGGTTCAAAGTATAAGCTAAATCAGAGATAGACTGAAGCAGCATTTATTTACTATGCAATTGCAAGGAAAAAGCATTTCAAAGGCTTCCTGGCTGATCTTCAGACTCTGTTTATAGCTTATAAGTGAACAATATTAACAAATAAAAATGATTCAGGTCCCCAGTATGGTCGCCACTATGTTATCACTCAGGTTTTCCTTGAAGTTATGGAAAAGGAAAGTATACCCGAGGTAACCACAAACCAACCTTCAGATGCAGAATCTAGCCAATCTGCATCCAGAGAGGGCTCTCTCTTTATGATTTATCTTTGTTCTTAGAAGGTTTTAGGCTAGTTATAAGTCCAAGAATTTGTTTGAAAATGGTGGAATCTGTCAACTAAGGGCAAGGTTGAAGATTTTCATTCCATTGGGCTATGGAGTCAAAGGATGGCTTTACTGGATTTCTATTCTACACACAAGATGGCTTTGCAGGGCAAGATAGCCAGACAGAGAACAATCCTTAAAATTTAAAGTGGATGGGATGATTTTGAAGGGATGAAAGGAAGCTAAGAATCTTTCACCATGTTCAAAAGAAAGAAATGAGATGACTACAAACAAAGAGCAATGAAGAATTCTTTATTACAGTAATCAAGAATGTTTAAATTAGCAAAGCAAGAGCATTTAAGAATTCGTGCTTATAACCAATTTAGAGGAAAACATTAAGAATAATCACATCTGAAATCAGAGTACAATTAAGTAAATTCTGATTAAATCCTTTATGTAAACTATTCAGAAATGGACACAGTGATATTATAAACAGATATAATACTTAAGACATAGGATAGAAAGACTTATTGAACTGCAGTCCGACACATGAATCCTGCAAAAAGTCCTGAGCTTCAAATTGTCATCCAGTAAGCCACAAATAAATTTCTCCAAAATTCTTTTATTCCAAAAACTTCAATGTCACAGCAAAGTAATAGAATCCACCCTCAATACTCTCTTTGAGGGTTTATTTATACAAAAAATGATTGAAAATATCTTACACTAACCTAGCCCTCAATTTAGGGTGACTAATAAATAAGTTACAATAAAAAAGGAGACAGATGGTCTCGTAGATAGAATAAAATGTAATTGCTGGTGTGCTGTTTCCTCATTTTGCTGATGTGCTGGAGGTAAGTGCTGAAATAGGGCTCGATGCTGTCCTTTGGAGTAATTTCTTTGCTTGTTTGATACTCTTTGTCTTTTACGGATACTCTTTAACCTGTGTAACTGATACTCTTTCATCTGTGCTCATTTTTATCCTTTACGCAATAGTAAAAAGATAAAATTCTCATCCTGAAGATAATTTTCATAGAATTTCCAATAAGTCATTCCACCATTGATCTTGTGCTATCAAAGTTCTTTTAAGTTTTCTCAACGTTTCATCAGCCTCTGTGAGTTTGTAAAAAGTGGGCTGATCGGGGAACAAATACTTTATTTTATGTTCAAGATGAAATAAATTCTTCAACCTGTCATAGATATTTCTCCCTGTTGGCAACGTTGCTTCTGGCATACTGATAGAATGAGCAGCTGTATTATGAGCATGAATATCTATTTTCTTGACATAGGTCTCCAGGTCCATTATCTGGTCCTCTGAGAGCATAGGACTGGGTAACCCAATGTCCAACAAAACCTGAAATTTTCCTCTGAAAGTATTAATATCAGCCAAAATATCTGAGCACTTCCTTTCCAAATTCTGCATAAAAGTTCTTTTGATGAAAACTCTTTTTATCTCCAAAATGGTGCCGGTCCTGTCCTCAATTCCTAATACTGCAAGTTGTTGCTTAGTTCGGGTGTTCAAAAATTGAATAAGTTGATTGGCCTGCTCAGGTCTGCCTCTTAATTCATCTCTTGTTTTGTTTATTTCTTCCTGAGCTACTTTAATCAAGTCATTTTGTTCAAAAATTGCTTGAATAGAGGGCCAAATACTTTTTATTAACTCAATTATATTACCCCAAAGAATTTCATTTATTTCCTTCAAAGGCTTTTCTAATGAAAGATATTTTTCTAAAGCCTTAACTAATCTTTCCAACCTTTTAATTTCCCTGGTATTATCAGCAACTGTCTTCTTAGATGTATCATATTTCTGCTCCAAATTTTCTAACTGCAATTTCGTGGTTTGAAGCTCTGTGACTCTTAATTGTAAACTTTCCATTTGTTTTGTCAATTCAGCAGAACTTAAACCAGAAGTGTTTACCTGCGCTGGCACTGTTTGTTGATTTGTTGTTGTGGTACCTGTAGTTGTAGTAACTTCTGTGGTGGATGCCTGCATGATAGCTTCCTTTTCCTGTAAAGATTGTTCCAATCCTTTCGCTGTTTCACCCAGTCGCTCAGTCATCTTCAAGAGCAACTCCATTATCTCTTCTTGTGAATTCCCCTTCAAAACTTCTTGGTTTTGGGGATGCCTTGAGGCTGGCAATTTCAGCTGCTTTCTCAGTGCAGCTATGTCATCATCTTTCTTCTTAATTAGTGCCTCAATGCTTTTGATATCTTTGGGGTTGTGACCCAAGCTGATGATTATGTCTTCCAGAGACTTTATTCTGTTATCTTTGGCCTGAGAAGAGGCCTTTTCAATTTGCAATTGGGTGCTTGTGTTATTTAAAGAATCTTGTAGCCTTAGGGCTGCCATGGCCTTATCAGTAAGAGTGGAATAGACCATTTCCCCAGTTTGTTTATGCAGCTCTATCTGGTCTAAAGGATGAATGTCCTTTGCCAGGACCTCAAAATTTGTTCTAATATAATCAGCTGCTGTCATGGGTTTTGATACCTTGGACTTGAAGTGGCTCATCATCATTTTGCCTTGTGAAATGTCAAATGCTGACATTAACCTTTCCTGATTATGTGGAGCCATTTTCAGATATTGATCATACACTTTCATTCTCAATGGATCATTCTTTGCCTTTATATTAATGAAGGTTCTTTTAATATCCCCTGTATCTGTTTTTGGTGGCCTAAAAGAGGATACTTCAGTACTCAACTACTTTTGCAAAGCTTTTCCTTTCTGGCCTGTGTTTGTTTCACTAACTGTGCCAGTAAGTTGACTGTCTTCCCTTCCATCATCAAATATTTCATCAATGATTTCCACATCTGGAAGTGGATCTGGTTTCTGTTTTTTGGCTTGATGTATTTTTGAGGATTCTTTGGGAGCAGTAGTATCTGGAACCTGCCTTTTCTTGCTCATTTCTACATTGGATGGAGTTTGTAATCCTGAAACTTCAGGATGATTTACTTGAATGGGAGAAACTTGTGTTTGATCAGGTGCTCTGGATGTTTGAGGTTTCTCTGCCATGACTAAAGTTTCAATGACCTGTATTTCAGGTTCCTTTCCTTTGCCTTTTGACTCTGCTGCAACTGATGAACTGCCTTCCTGTAATCTCTGCTGTAGATTTGCTGCTGAAGAAGTGCCAATGTGAGGTACCTGCACTTGACCACAAGATTCTAGGTCATACTTCTTCTCAAGATCTTTCATGATTTTTTTCATTTTGTCTTCTTCACTTTCTTCCTCAACTAGTGTTCCTTCAACCCATTCATCTTGGTTAGCATATTGTTCTATATCAGGAATCTTGTGGTGCATGTAAGGGGATGATTTGTTCTTTATTCTCTTTTCACAGATAAAACCAAATGGATCATAAGGAACCCAATGAAAACTTCTTTGGAACTTGCAATGGTTTTGTAGTATAATTTCTGCTTCTCGCTCAGCATCCCTAGAGTTGCATATGTAGGGACCTAATTGAATTTTAATCTTGAGTTGGGCTTTCTTTTTCACACTACAAAAAAGAATCACATCTGAATTATTCATCTACCTGAAGTATTCAAAGGCAAAAAGTCTCATGGGCACATATCTTGGCAACTTGAATGGATGTAATTCACATCCATAGATTCTGATGACTGAATGGTTTTGATATAAATACTAATCTCCAACTTTATAAGTCCTTGAAAGCTGCAAGGTCTTCTTGATTTCATTACTGAGCCTTGGAGGAGGGATTCCTGTCAACAAGGTAGTTGCAGGATATACAAAAAGATCGATGAACTCAGTCTAGGAATATGGAGAATCATAGGAAGAATGAATTATGGGAGACCAAAATATAACTGACCTAGGGTTTCCCTTGGCATCAAGATTTTTAACAGGGAAAGGGAACTTCTCTGATTGATAAAAGATAATGAGATGATAAATAACTGAGGCATATTTAAAAACTTTCTCATCATCTAGCCTCATGAACTGGTCATGGATCTTATTGGCTATGAAAGAGGCAAAGTCATATTTAACTTCAGGAGGTTGCCCAGGAGTAAAGACAGACAGCAAAACCAGGGTTATTTCATCAACACATTCACTTGTATTGAAACCCAAGATAAAAGATATCATATTTAGGATGAGCCTTCCTAATTTAATAAAATAATAAAAACCATAGGGAGGAGGTCCCTTAGGTTGATGTTCAGGCAACATAAAATTCTGGCAAATGGACTCCAATTTTTCTGGGGTCAATTGATTAGACTTTTCAATCAATTCTTCCATAGACAAAGGTGCTAGTTCTTGATCTGGTTCAAAATGTAGCATTGCATTGATAGCCTGGGGAGTAATGGGAAAAATAACACTATGGTCAGGGGATATTATAGCTCTTTGAGTGGGATCATAGTTAGAATGGCAATAGTGGATAATTTCTGGGAAAGTAATGACTGAGGGGATGAGATATCTCGGGAGATTGGATTCCCACAACCCAATGACATCTTGCCCCTTCGAAAAATCGTCTCTGCAGCGACAATAACTCAGAAGGGGGCTTTCATCAAAATGCAAGTCTTTAATCTGAAAATCTTTATCCACTAAGGGCAAATATTCTAACTCTCTATGGGGGGCATTCAGTGGAGTCACATTCAAGGCTGCCGGGGCTTCCATTTTGGTTCTTGTGGGTCCAAAATGGAAGTTTCTGGGTTTTCTTCATAGGTCGGGCGTGATTTCAGTTTAAATGAAGGAAATTAGCACAATTGCAGTTTCAGGGGAACAATTCACAGTTTTAAACCTCAGGGAATGATCTTAGCGATAAAATTTGATCACTAATCCAGTGGAAATCAAGGAAAACAGACTTTCTTTTGAAGTTCGAAGCACTATAGGATAAATACCTGTTCTTGGAGGCAAACTGGGTTTTAACAGGTATCAGGTGGTAGCACGAGGATGCTTGAACACTCGTCCGGCGGAATTCTGGAGCGAAATCGGATAGAACAGTAGATTTCAGTGAAATTTTGAATTTTGTAGCAGAAGGTGCAGTCGCTTTCGAATAACGAAAATGACATAAAAAACATGAAAATTTGTTTTATTTCCAAGTTAAAAGGGATTTTTTTTTTTTCGAGGACTGACGTCATCGATGTACGGGCTGACGTGTGGCAGGGGTAGGGCGGTAAGCGGTAATCCCCGCACCGCTTATGGACAAGAGTGGTATTAAACAAGTGGGCAGCGATTCCATTGGAGCATTGACACGTGGACGGAGGACTAGTCCAATACCACCAAGCCCCCGCGCGTTAATGCTCTGACAAGGGACGGCTAGCGGAATTGATGTGGAGCGTTGATCTTTGGAGGGGGAGATCGGATGGTGGAAGGGACGGGGAGATGGTGGGGGTTTATCGTGCGGGCCCGGCGAGGTTTTAAACGCGTTTAACTTTATTAAGTATCCCGGGGGGCGTCTAATAGGCGGAAAGTTTGGTTATTAACTAATTCTGATAATTAATTAATCCCATGGTATAATGGAAATATGGGTCGCGGTGGGGTTTCGATTGTGGTCGAAGCGTCGGGTGGGATGCCAAGTGGATGGGCCACGGTGGCATGGGGGCTTTTCCGAAGTTTTGGTTTTAAAAATAAAACTTTGGGTTTATTCTTTTTGTGTTAAACATATATATCATATGTTTAAAGCTTTTCTCATATATGTTTTTTTTATTATATGATAAATTAATCAATGTAATTAACTTATCATAGGGGCGGGAGTACTATATAATGATATATTTTAACCAAAGGGCGCATATAATGTGGGTTTTTGATGATTAATTGGGAAATAAATACTTTGGCTAAACTTTATAATAAGATGGGTTTTTTGGATATTTATATAAAAGGAGTTATATACTTAGGATAAAGAATTTTCACTAGGGATTTAATAACTAGAGTTAAACATTAATATGACAAAGGGACAAGGGAACTCAAAATACTTTGCACATCTAAGAAAGTGACAATTTCTGAAGTAAATTACAATATATCATCTTCAACACTTAAACTTAGAATAGTAAGTTATTTTGAGGGATTTTTATGGAAGTTTGCATGATTTTCCTAAGCAAAATGGGATTTTACTTAGGAAAATATTGAAAGTGAATGATAATGGATAACTTCAAGTACTTAGGTCTTTTTGATCATCAGGTCGAGGGTCCGGTCCCTCCAAAATTCAAGGAAATTCCTTGAGCCCTTTTGATCTCCAAATACCTTAGCACTTTGGGGAAATTAGTAAAAACTTAGGGAAAAAGTGATGTGGGAAGTTAATGATTTTGACTTTGCTTTCTGTGAATTCTTCAGTGCATTTTCTACTTGAGTACTTGTGATGAAAGTAAAGGACTAACACATTTAACAACATCATTCATCACATGAAAGTTTTGCAACACCATCTACCTACCCTATCTACTTGACACTACCATTTTCTCTTCTTTATTAGGGTGCATTTGGACTTGCAAAACCCTTATCAATCTTCTTTTCTTTTACATGACAAATCTATCTAATTCTACCCTTATTACATCCAAGGGCTCAGATTAAACTGTTGAGCACCTTTTATTAACTCTACCTATCTACTTATCTGCCAAGATTAAACTGTTTGGTCAGATACTTATTCTCTATTCTACAACATGAAATTGAAAATGAATGAGTCAAGTTTAAACAGTTTGACTCTTCATAAATTGTGGCAAAAGTTTGACAAGCTGCACACAATTGCTTTATTACAAAAATGAAATAGTAGTGGCATTTGGATTTGCATACTTTCCTTGGTCTATTTTTTGCTTGGGGTTCATTTCTTTCACTTTTTTTCACCATTTTATTCTTTTTACCCTTTGATTTTCCTTTTAGGGTATACCCTCTTTACATTTTTTTAAATTATTTGATTTTTTGGTTTTTCAAGAATATGGAACACCTTTGCTCAAGAAAAAGGTTTGAACATATTCCATAGTTCAATCAAGACAATCATGAAAAATGACACCTATTGGTATAGGAGTCTAACAGGTTCATTATATAATCATGTGATCATCACCAATGATATATCTTAAAAAGAAACTAAAAAGCCATGTGTACAAAATCGATGTATACTCTAGAGAGTGGTTCTCATATCACTATGTAAATTACTAAATTGTTGTATGCTACTTCAACAAAATTATAAGATAAACTGTAATACACATCATATATGCACCATAACAATTGGTGCAGGGTAAAACCCACCTGCCACACCTTTGTACTCGATCCAATTTTCTCTGTCAACTCTTCTAGTTGTGGGAGTTTCCTCCAAGGATCATAATACCCCCAAGGCCTATTATCACCCTAGTAATTCTCAGGTTGTGGGATGGGGATTTTTGTAGTTAAGAACACCAGGGGTAACCAAGAACCGCTTTGGGAATTCAAGATCTAGCCTTCTTGAACTCTAGAGAGGGATCTCTCCGTATGATTTAGCTTTGTTTTAGTAATAGATATTAGGCTAGCTATGATTGTGTATTTGGGTTTGATTTTAAAATATTGGTGGGAATAAAGAGATTTCAAGGTAAACCAGAAGGATCTACTAGAATATTGGGCAATGGAGTCAACTCTCTAGGCAAGAAGAACTAAGAAATAAGGCTCAGAGATGCAAATGTGCTAAGGGCAATATAGGTGACCTTCTAAGGCTATGTATAGGCTTGATTTGATGGATTGGATGGAATCTGAGCAAAAGGGCACTTAAGAATCCTTAAGCTACAGATAAGAAGATTGAAGAAGGGGATCTAACTGGGAACCGTATAACTGCCCATAAGGTTTTACGAACAGGCTATTACTGGCCTACCATCTTTAAGGATGCCAAAAAATTCATGCAGGCCTGTGATAACTGCCAAAGGGTAGGACGCCCTGGGCAGTCTGATGAAATTCCTTTGAACCCTCAACTAGTGATTGAACCATTTGAATGTTGGGCACTTGACTTTGTTGGCCCTATTAGTCCTCCCTCAAACCAAAAAACATACATCCTCGTTGCAACCGAATATGTCACTAAGTTAGTCGAAGCAGAGGCACTTTCAAAATATATAGAGGACTCTGTAGTACAGTTTC